>JAVYIG010004498.1:0-43998 GCA_035222895.1 Strongylocentrotus droebachiensis | reverse complement strand
ACTGAGCGACTTTTCGGCCGGCGCGATTTTCAAATTTTCGGGAGCAAAATATTTTAAAACCCCCCCCCTTGAAAAAATCCTGCGTACGCCGCTGGTAAACAGTGTAGGTAAATGTACCTTGGCAAATAGCCCTTATCGTTAACTGCCTTACAAAAATGAGTGCAATTTTAAAAAAGTGATGCTTTTATCTATTTTTTAGTCCTCCAATGGCTAACGCATTACCTACTTTGTGTCTCTCTGTTTACAGGTAATGAAGGCACAAAAACAGATCCAGGTGACCCCTTCGCCGCATTTTCAGGTATCTACGGTACCCTCAATTTCGAGAAATAGGCCATTTTCATAATTTAATAAAATTCAATGCACAAATCTTTGTTTGGTGGCTCATTTTCATTCACCTGTTACGAATACTTGTACATGTATTTCAATAGTTTGAATGGAAATTGCATACAATACATTACGTGTTGTTTGGTATGACAAGCCATACTTTCTGTCCTACCTAGCAACAATTACTGTATGCAATTCGTATTCTGATGTAATTTGATTTCATTACGAAAATGGTGTACCGGAACTTGGTAAGGAATTGTGAACTAAAGCTGACATGTAAATGACATTTTATTTGATATTTTGTTTGATTCAAGCTCTAGTAGGGCTATCAGCTTGAAACAATCATCATATTTAGCTAAATCTTAGATGTAGTTGGTAATATATGTTTGAGGTGAAAATCCATTTCAATCACCTGGCCACCATAGATTTTGTCAATTTACCATTTACCATGGAGTTAAAGGAAGTGTAGCCTGACGAGACTATGTATTTCCCGTGGCCTGACTCAGGGCCAATCGGATATACATGTAATGTGTGCAACATACGCGAAACCGAAGCGCGAGGAGAACTTCGGTTTGTTTCCCGAGCGCTGACCATGTAGAGATTAAGTCACTGACTACTGTTAATCAAGTCCATTCGTTTACATGCAGTTGTCCAAAAGAAGACGTAGATGGCGTTAACCAGTATTTGCCAAGCTACACTCCCTTTAATATTGATGTGACCCCTCGTCAATCTTGATACGATCAATCAAATATTGATCATTTTCTTGCTGTCTCGTGGATTCAGGTACTGGTTCAGTGCAATCATCCAAACCGGATTCGGAGAAGAAAGATCCCTTCGGAACTTTTGCAGGTAAAGTTAAAATAATAATGACTAAGTGAAATAAATAAGTAAATGAATAAATGAATGAATATAGACATGGTGTAAATTAATAGATAAGTGTGAAATAATGAATAAATAAAAAAATAACCCCTCAGTCACATGATGCCAACATAGACTACTTGACAATTGGCTAATAGCTAAAAGTCTCATTTGTATGCTGTCATTTTCTCTGAGGACTTTGTCTTGCATATGTATGTTTGTATGTATTGTTGGTTTTCACATGTTTTCCTACTACTTTCTTGCATCTGCAAGTGGTTGGCACAATTGAATTTAAAATGTTTGAAATATCGATAAATTCTCTTGCAGATTTCTCCACATCCTCATTTGACTTTGGTCAACCTTTCAAGCCACAACAATCGTCCACAACTTCCAGTAGTGCAACAACAACAACAAGCTCTGCCAGTCTTGCCACTTCTTCTTTCACTCCGACACCGCAACCACGAAGGGTAACAGCGCCCTATACAAATGCCGCAATCAAACAGCCCTCCTTGCAGCCAAGTCCGCTCACGATCCAACCCACGGTGGAAGCGGTCGTCGCGTCCCAACCAGAGAAGAAGGAGGAGCCGTCGTCAGCTCAAAAAACGCCCTCTTCGACGAAGCCAGCTCCACTGCCCAAAGACCTCAAGACGGTGCTGTCGCAGTACAAAGCCCTTTATCAATTTGATGGAGAGGGACAGGATGAATTGTCCATCAAACCGGGGGACATCATCTTGGTAAGATGTTTTAGGGTACTCTTTCACTCAAAGACTAGACCAATCCAATCAAATCCTTGTTATAAGTTCATCTACATGAAAGTCAAAAAATAAGATTAGTAAAATTTGGACCAATGATAAGAAAGTTATGAATGTTTGAAATATGAGATCACTAAACCTATGCGATTCTCAAATTGGCAGTTTTTTCTGAGAATTGTGTCGTAGTCGCTGAAAACTATCATTAATTTCTGTTGAGTGTGGCAAGTGTAGATCAATTTTGTACCAAAGGACATTGGTGCCGCAGCGGTACTTGTGATCCATAGTACGATATCTTTTATTTATCACACTATTCAATCGTTTAATATTTATTCTATTGGCAGGTTGGTAAGAACCAAGGAGGTGAACCGGGTTGGCTCGGCGGTGAACTTGAAGGAAGGACAGGATGGTTCCCTGAGAATTATGCAGAGAAACTACCCTCTCCACCGACCACCCCTAGGAAACCAGAAAACAATGGTGTCATAGGAAAGACCGATGCACCAAGCTGGTCTAGCTTTGGAGACACAAAGAAGTAAGTACTTTAGAGAGATTCAAATTTGCTGTTAGGTGTTAGGTGTTAAGTTTTTCTTTAAAAAAACTCTTTGATTACTTTTGGAAATTTCTTAAATGTTGTTTTAGAAGTTATCGCTTTTATATTTGCACTGTTTTTCAGGTGTACATGGTTGGTCTATGAATTCATATCAATCCTGCGCACAATATCTTATTTTCTCTTGTCTTGCAAGCAATACTTGCCATGTATGTGCATTCAGTCGTAACGTCAGTCACAGTTTTTATGCCTCCGTTACGAAGTAGCCGGAGGCATTATGTTTTCGGGTTGTCCGTCCGTCCGTACGTCCGTACGTCTGTCCGTACGTCCCGTTCTCGTGATCGCGTTATCTGAAGAACCGATTGATGGAATCCTGCCAAACTTTGGCCATGTATGTATCTTGCAGAGCCGATAAACTGAGTAGATTTTGGGGTCACAAGGTCAAAGGTCACAGGGCTCATTATGTATGCAAAAACAGCTTGTGATCGCGTTATCTGAAGAACCGATTGATGGATTCCTGCCAAACTTAGGTCATGTATGTATCTTGCAGAGCCGATGAACTGATTAGATTTTGGGGTCACGAGGTCAAAGGTCACAGGGCTCATTATGTATGCCAAAACAGCTCGTGATCGCGTTATCTGAAGAACCGATTGATGGATTCCTGCCAAACTTTGGTCATGTATGTATCTTGCAGAGCCGATGAACTGAGTAGATTTTGGGGTCACGAGGTCAAAGGTCAAAGGTCACAGGGCTTATTATGTATGCGAAAACAGCTTGTGATCGCGTTATCTGAAGAACCGATTGATGGATTCCTGCCAAACTTTGGTCATGTATTTATCTTGCAGAGCCAATGAACTGATTAGAGTTTGGGGTCATGAGGTCAAAGGTCATGGGCTCAAAGGTCATGGGCTCATTATGTATGCAAAAATAGCTTGTGAACGCATTCTCATTAGAACTGACAGATGGATTACTATTTAACTCAGGACATCTTGCAGAGCCAATGTACTGAGTATATTTTAGGGTCATGAGGTCAAAGTTCAAAGGGTCATATATGTATATGAGAAATTGCTTGTAATCACGATATTCTGAGAACCTGTTAATGGATTACAAATGAACTTGAATTTGAAAAATTTCTTCTGTTTTGGTTTGTAAAATTGCTCTATTACGGAGGCATCATTTTCGACTGCGCGCAGTCGAATTCGATCTAGTTTATATCCTGGGTATGAAGTGTAAGTTGAGTTTAATATTTTGGTGCAGATTGTAAACACCTTAGGGTTATTAGAAAGACCTGTGCATCTACAGTTCTATGACACATTTACCTGAGGAGTGTTTCTCAAAGACTAAGATCGACTTTAACAAATCTACAGAATTTACATTTTTTGATAACTATTATGTTAAAGGAAAAAATTGTTATCTAAAGATCATTATGGTGAGAGCAAACAGTGGCATGAACAGCCTGCCATAGTTAAGTTCAATTTAAAGTCGATCTTAGTCTTTGTGAAACACCTCCCGGATCACAATGCCCCTGGTATACATTGAAAGAATTCTGTATGTCTTTGACAGGAGTGTTGAGGTGAAGCAGCAGTCTGCTCCTACCCCTGCTGCCGTCTCCGCTGCAATCTCCACCACAGCAGCCAGCCTGACCTTCTCTGCTCCTCCAGCCGCATCCACCAGTCTCACGCCCTCTCCAGCTCCAGCAACATCCAGCCCATCCCCCGCCCCCTCATCTCAGGACCAACGTACAACGCCCCACTCCACGGCCGTCTCCGAGATCGAGTCCGCCCCAGCCCCCTCCTCCAGGTCCGTCGCTTCACTGACCGCTGCCTTTAGCGCCGCTGCGGTGGCCAGCACAGTCCCCCAGGTCAGCAAGCCAAAGCCTATCGAGAAGGAGCAGGTGGCCAGCACTGACCAGGCCGTAGCGGACGATCCGGTTTACGATGTGATAGGAGATACTGATTCCAAAGTACCGGCAGCTGATAGTCCGTCATCTTTCACAAAGGTTGTACCTCAGACAGGAGCCACTCCGTCACCTGTTCCAAATCAGGTAGAATCACTAATTAAAATCATGTTGTTATACTGTAGGACTTACATTAACTGCAAAGCTTCATTGTATATGATGTAGTGTATTTGTAAAATACTGTTTGATGCTTGCTGAATTATAAAATGTGTATTAAAATAATACCAAGAACCAATATATTGATATCCTACCAACCAAAACAATTAGGTGTTCAGCAATCTTGAAAGAGTGGCAAAGACTGTTTTTTCATTTTCTCACTTGCACTCTTCTGTGATCTGAATATTCCTGTTTTATGTCCTTTTTTATTCTCTCCCTTTCTGTACCTTCACTTTTCTTCTCTATTATACAATATGCTTTTCAAACTCTTTCTGTTTTCCTTCTTCCTCCTCCCTGTCTCTCTGTCTCTATCTCTCTCACTCTCTCTGTCTGTCTCTGTCTCTCTCTCTCTCTCTTTCTCTCTCTCTCTCTCTCTTTCTTACTCTTTCTCTCTCTCTTTCTTACTCTTTCTCTCTCTCTTACTCTTTCTCTCTCTCTCTCTCTCTTACTCTTTTTCGATTTCTCTTACTTTTTTTCTCTCTCTTTCTCTCTCTTTCTCAAACTCTTTCTCTTACTCTCTCTGTCACTCCATATTGGGCACATCTTATATTTGATCTCTTCTATCCTTCACCCCCTACCACCACAGGGTACGATACCACCGGCTGGTACTCAGGTGAAGGCCCTGTACGACTGGGATGCCAAGAAAGACAACCACCTGTGTTTCAAAGCCGGTGCCACTATTACTGTTCTGGAGAAGCAGGATATGTGGTGGTCTGGTGAGATAGATGGCAAGCAGGGCTGGTTCCCCAAAGCCCACGTCCTCGATGAGTAAGTCGGATGATGAGTTGGTGATGAGGATGATGATAATGATGGTGGTGTTCGTAGCGCCGTTTGTGGTGATGATGATGATGATGATGATGGTGGTGTTCGTGGTGAGGATAACAATGATCATGATGATATTGGTGATGATGGTGGTGGTAGTGTTGATGGTGGTGTTAGTGGTGGTGATAATGATGGTGTCATAATGGTGTTGATATGATGAAAATGATTATGATTTATGATGATTGCATGTACAATGACAATATTGCTGCTGCTGATGGTGATAATTATACTTGATTAATATCGCGCCTTTTCCCAAGAATAAAGAGCATAGAATGTAAAACCTCTATCCATGTTGCTTCTCCCTTTGTCTGTCTCTAATCCTCTTTCCACTGCTCATACATTTGTTCTCACCATTAGGTCACAACCAGAGGGCAGAAGCCACAACTTCCGCAATTCCGCGGACAGCGATGCCATCTACGCCAACACTCCCAAACCCCAGCCCGACGAGCCGTTCGCCTTGTATGCCAACACCCCAAAGGTGACTAAGCAACCGAGCCCCCCACCAACATCACTGCGGCAGCAGGTGCTAAAGGCTCCAGTAGTTGCCGCAACTGTGGCAGCAACACAAGAGAATAGCGTCCCACAACAAAGAGATGCATCAGGACAGAAACTTGAAGGTGAGTATAAGGACATTGTTTGAGGAAACATTTTTCACTGCAAGTTCAAGTTCATTGACATCCCATTGAAAGGCTTGTTTATTTTAATACTTGTTTTTTAATGGAGTGCTTTTCCTTCTTTTCTCCTTTCCTTCTCTAAAATGACTTGATTTCAATATAACTTTTCTAGAAACAAATTGTATTTCTTCAATTGTGATAGAACAGGATACAACATAATACCCAACCCTCCCTGATCCTAACCCTAAGCCTTCCCAAAACCAAATTTTTATATGCTACCCCTAACCCTGTACTTCTAATGAAATACAGCCGTGAACAATGGTCTTCAGAGCAAATGCGGGATCACCTATGAGAGACCATGGCCCTGTCTTACAAAGAGTTGGGATTGATCTAAATCAATCACAAGTCCTCCAATCAATCGCAAGTTTGCAGTCTCCTATCTCTTATGTACATAGTTGCGATTGATATCAACTCTTTGTTAGACGAGCCCATATGTTGTAAAGTTTTGGCTGTGTTCTCTTTTGCAGAATATGTGGCCCTGTACACTTACTCATCGGATGAGCCAAGCGACCTCGCCTTCGATGCCGGGGAGCGCATCACGGTCACCAAGAAAGACGGGGAGTGGTGGACGGGTCAGGTCGGTAGTAGGGAAGGCATCTTTCCATCTAACTATGTGCAGATGGCTCAGCCTGAGGGAGAGGGGACATTGTCCAGTACTGGTCAGTCTCTTGCTCCAGTGGTTCCGGCAGATGTGGCAGCGAAGTCTGGATCTTTATCTAGGAAACCAGAGATTGCTAAAGTGCTTGCCTCCTATGAAGCGACAGGAGCAGAGCAGCTCAGTCTGACCGCAGGACAACTCATCATGGTCAGGAAGAAGAATGCTAGCGGCTGGTGGGAAGGTGAAGTACAGGTGAGCTCAATCAAATCTGCTGATTGTCCAGGGGGGGGGGGGGGTGTTTCACAAAGATCTCAAGTTGAACTTATCTCTAAGTTGGACTTAACAATTATGGAAAGCCGTTAGCATCATTAAAAATAGTTTGTAAAAGTTATTTTAAAAGGCATAAATGTTTTCTATTATCAAGGGAGATTTCATGTTCTTGATGTGGAATTTATAAAAAGTCTAAATTCTTGATTTTTCGCTTTTGAATATATTTTATTTTAAGGCTACAAATCACTCTCCATAATATTTAAGTCCAACTTAGAGTTAAGTTCAACTTAGGATCTTTGTGAAACACCCCCTGATCAGACTGACTTTGACCAGTATAAAAGATCTTGTTTTGTTTACTGTAGGTCTTTATAAATTCGCTACAGTTACAGTAGGATTCCAGTGCAGAAATAAATATATATATTGTTATATTTTGCCAGAACTATTCTTATTTTTTTTTAAAGCATACAGTTTGTATGTAATTTTCACTCAATTGACTCAATTGACTCAATTCAACCCACCATTGATGTTATTTCCTTGAATACATTAAAGGTTTTATTTCAGTCATGATGCAATAATTGATTGTGTCATTGGATCAATACCCTGATATATTCAATGAATGTTGATATGCGTTTTCTAAAGGATTTCACGAATCAAGAAGCAAACTGTGAAAATAAATATGACATATTGTACCCCCCATAAAATGATGCATTGATACCAAAGTTGAAATGATATCCAAGAACTACATGTAGTTGTTTTGTTTGAGTTATGATATTCTGTCTAGATTTCCATTTTCCTATCAATAATACCCAATTGTAAGTAGTCAATGAAGGAATAGTAAGTGACAAAATGATATATTGCAATAATTATTTTTGGAATGAATAAAAAGTTTTTATTTTCACCACATACCTCCATGTTTTAGTTGTGTAGAATCAATTCACTAGATGTATACCATTGTGGTTTATGATGTTTGTCTGTGATGTTTGTTGATTGTTTCAGGCTAGAGGTAAGAAACGTCAGATTGGTTGGTTCCCTGCAAACTATGTGAAGCTGATGGAATCTGCTGGCAAGGTCACTACTCCGGGTGAGACTTCTAAATCACCCAGTATCTTGACTCCTCCTTCGGTGAGTAACTACCCACTCTCATTTTTGTTTTAAAGTTGGAGGGGGGAGGGGGTGGTAGGAGAGGGGAGAGTGTAGGCTTAATGCCAGATAAACAATACAGGATTCATAGGGTTTCTAAATTACTCTTGGTGAGATTTCCAAAATCGCCCAGTATCTCGACTCCACCTACATACAGTGAGTAATTTGTTGATGTCTAGTGTCCGTTTTTTGGACGTATCATTTCCTTCATGACCCTTCTCCAAGCCTTCCGGTCTTGAAATAAAATATATTCAAACGCGAAAATTCAAGTATTTTAGACTTTTTATAAATTCCACATCAAGAACATGAAATCTCCTTAATAGAAAATATGAATGATCTGAATCAAAATTTTGTGCTTTTTAAAATAACTTGTACAAAAATATTTTCATAGATGCTAACGGCTTTCCATAATTGTTAAGTCCAACTTTAGATAAGTTTAACTTAGGACCTTTGTGAAACACCCCCTGATGCTCTTATATTTTCTTCTAGCATCTCCTTCCAGATTATCCATTGATAATTTCCACAAAGGGAAGGGAAAAGCTCAAATTGCAAGAACATGGCAGGTTCCATAGGACAGGAGTGAGCATAATCGTGGAAAATCAAGGTGGGGGGGGGGGGGAGACATGACAGAGTTTGAGGAGTACTATTGTTTTTCAGGGTTGTATTTTTGATAATTAGATATCCAAGCCTTAATGTTCAATGTTGCCTGTGGAAAGCTAAATCTTGTTGATACCTAAGGATCTATTCTCATCTTTAATATGTGATCTTTTAAAATATTTTAACTGTTTAATACCCCAAGCTTAGTTTTTAAAATATTGAAATGAGGATGAATTTGAATGTTGCAGTGAAAAAAAAACTGCCACAGTGACAGCAGTCAGGTAAGAAAATGCTCTTGAAATATTTATAACACCAATGTGTCATTGATGCTAACTTTTTGTTCCTTCTGATTTTTCCAAACAGCAAGCAAACCAGAGACTGACACCAGGCATTGATATGGGTAAGCTGATGTATTACCAGTTAAATATTGTACAGTCAAACCTGTCTATAGCGACTGCCCAAGGGAAACACAATAAGTGGTCTTTGTAGACAGGTTCCCTTAGTACATGTTTTAATGAGAAATCATTTTCAAGGGAAACAAAAATATGGTCTTTGTAGACAGGTGGTCACTAAAGCAAGTTTGACTGTAGAAGCCCTGTGGTTCATTCCCTTGGCTCTTTAATACTAGCTCTAGGGTTTAAATACCCACCTCTTCATTATGATTTATAGCCTTTTGGTCTACTAGTTCGCCTATTACCAATTGGTCTTTTGCCATATGGTCTACACCCAGCCAGTCTACTATCCACATGGTCTGATAATCATTTCGTCTACTCATCATTTGGTCTAATGACCATTTAGGCTGATAGTCATGTGGTCTAATCTCCAATAAGTCTACTTCTCATTTGGTCTATCACTCATTTAGTCTAATTGCCAGTTTGTCTAATGCCCATTTTGTCTACCATCCACAAGGTATAATGATCATTTGATGATTGTTATATTTATGAATAAATGATCATTAGACCATATATGGATAGTAGACAGGCTGGGTGTAGACCATATGGGAATAGACTAATTGGGTAATAGACAAACTGGTTGTAGACCAAAACCTTCATTATACCATGAGACAAAGCTTTAAATAGTTCTACAGTTGTCTCTTGAGATAATCACATAGAGAACATGGTTGAAGAAATTCTATGATGACATTGAGTTCTAAATATTATCTTGCCAGAGACAGAGTGAATGGTTTGATGTGTGATAGTGTGATGAAACAATGTGCTTTGCAAAGCTAAATTGTTGATGTTTCCAGTATATCAGGGCTTAATTTTGGGTAAAATAGTACTCCTGAGAAGGAATTGAAAAATCTATCAAATTATTAAAAAAATATGTTTGCCTAATGACATAAGTATAAAACCTCCTCTCCTTGAAAATGGTATTGGAACCTTTTTAACAAATTATAAAGCATGCCTGTAGAACACTTTATACCAAAGATGGTTCACTTCCCCACCCCCTAAATTGTGCTCTTTTTTTAGATAACCGGAAACTTCTGGTTATCGTATGTCAGGTGCCCTTACTTGTAAGAAAGTGCAGGTTTTACCACGTTCCAGCATTTCCTGGTCATGTTGTGTTTTTTTTTGTCCTTCGGAGCAAAACTTATGACCTGGCAACCATACCAACCAATGTTTACTCCCTGTGCCTTATAATTTCTCTGTCAAATTGTTATCATCACCCCCTTCTCCCCCTGACCCACTTGCTGCTCCCTTATCTCTTTGCATGTGTTTGTTCATTCTTATTATGTATTTGTTCATTCTTATTATGTACTTGTCTCTTGCCATGCTGTATTATATTTGTGATTTTTTTATGAATGGTCAAATGAATAATAATAATAATAATGTCTTCCTCCCCTCTAATACTCCACAGTATGCCAAGTCATCACCATCTACCAGTACGTCCAGCAGAACGAGGACGAACTGTCCTTCCAGAAAGGCATGGTCATCAACGTCCTGAGCAAGGAGGACCCTGATTGGTGGAGAGGGGAGCTCAACGGCTCCGAGGGCGTCTTCCCGTCCAATTACGTGCAGGAGCTCGGGGACAGCAAGAGTGCTCCGGCCACTGACTGTAAGTAAAAACACTCTCTCTTTGTTTGCTTACCTCGCCGGTTTTGTGCTTGTAGATAGAAATTTAAGCCTGTTCGGATATGACATGGCAAAGCCGCAACGTTTTTGTTTTACATGATGGTATAAAGTGTGATATGTTAGTGTTTTTTTATTTGTGTGTGTGTGTTTTTTTACAGCGTTTACCATATCAAATCTGAACTAGCCTTTCCCAGAAACAAGTAAAATGCCTGAAGTACAAACACAAGCTGTGTTGCTTAAGTTTTGGTTAGTTGCTGTTTCTGTGAACAAGGCAGGATCTTTTTAAACACAATAATGCTGTTAAGCATGTTCAACAAATTGAATTTTTGTGGGGCCAATGACCTCATAATGCTTTTGTTTTTTGGATTGTTCACATCTATACTTGTATTTTTATGTGCTATCCAACTACACTGTCACACTATGTATGATCTAAAATTTATAATTCAAGAATGCATTTTCTGTGTGTAAATAAAACATCTAATTTAGTAGACTAAACACTTCTTTGTCAGTAGAAGGGTTGGTATTATAGTATTAATGACTGCTTTGAGAGAAATAGTTGTTTTTATACGCTCAAGGGAAGGTTAGAATTGTGCTATTTCCCGAGGCGTGCCGAGGGGAATAGCCCAATTGTAACCTTCCCGAGAGCGTATAAAAACAACTATTTCTCGAATATTAAAGCAGTCATTAATACTTTTATATGCCAAAAAACAAAATAGACTAAAAAATAAAAAATAAATTTTTCTTTTTATGGACGAAGATGGGATTCGAACTCATGCGTACATGAGGTGATGTATCTACAAACAACGCCGTAGACCACTCGGCCATCGCGCACTGTTAACATGTTTGGCAGTTTTCTCCGATATATACATTAAAATGAATTGAAAACGGATTCGCGTGATGGATGCTTCGCAAAAGCTCTTTTAAACGGACCCTTCTTTTACTTTTGCAATGCATATTGGCACGAACTTAGATCAAGATCTATCGGCAGATGTTGTTTTTTGTTTTTGGAAGTTTATTTTCGTCTTCATGTCAACAATGCAAGATAAAATTGTCGGTAAGATCGATCGAGATTCAATTGTATTGAAATTACCGACCAATTTTTCGCGCACGTACGGTATCCTCAATCGCTCAGACCATTTTTTAACATGTAAACCTATGGGGTAACCATGGAGACTGCCCTATTTTCCCCAATAACCATGGTTATTGAGATTTTAGAACTGTTTTAACCATGGTTACTGGGAATTTTTGGGAACAGTTAAAGTTTATGAATGCAATTTCGACCAATCAGATTGCTGGATTACTTAAGTGAGGTATATAAAGGAATATATTTGCCTGACGCTTGGTGATATCCTCTTGCTAAGATATTAATCACAGATTAAATCTTCCTGCAGTCAGTTTTGGGTCTCTTTATACTCATCTCTTATAAGAATTCAAAGGTGAAAGATCACAGGGTCATGTTTAAAATAAAAAACAGAAAATATCTTATTACTGTGATAACTCAAGAAATACTGAACCAGCGTCAACCAACTGGGCTCAAGTTTATTTGAGCTTAGAAAGATTAAATGAAGAGCTTGGCTTTGTAAGGTCAAATGTTAAGGGTCACAGGATCATTGCTCATTACAGTCAGAGGGATATTAGAGACAAAGTTGCATTCATATTGTCTTATAGGACATGGCGCCAATATCAGGTTCTTTCTTTATTCTTCACCACTGCTGCTTCATACCAGAGGAAATCTATTATCACTGCTTCCCTTGATTTACCTAGTATATAGTGTGTAAAATCTGTATTGAAAAGCATAAAAATGCAAAGCAATGAGTAGTCAAGCTAGATAGTTGGCTTATAAAGACAAGACATAACAATGCAGTAGACTTCATGTAGACAAGCCCCTATGACCTAGACACATGCACAGTATTCAGATGATCTTGAATGCATACATTGTCTGCGTCTGTTCAGAGTCCAAAGAATTTCTTTTGCAGTGCTATCATGTGCTATTCTGTACAAATTTGATGTGAGTGCCATGTTTGCATTTTAAATGTTCTTTCTAAAATCCTTCTTTCTGTCAAGTTCATTTTATGTCTTGCCAGTCGAGATTATCTCTGACATACCAGGGCAACTTTTGTCTGCAAAGCGTGCTTGATGCATGACTTGTACTGCTTTGCTATCATAATTGCTTGTATGTTAGATTTTCTGTAGAAGAGCTTGTGGGGGGTAGTTGTAAAAAATGATAGAAGAGAGACCTGTGTTTCCCCATTCATCTCCGTACATTTACCCCCCTCCCCCCTCTTCCTTTTTCACTGTCTAATAAGCCAACCCATGCTCTAAAACCATTTTGTTCTTTCATCTTCTCTGCTTCCACCCTTACTAGAACCAAGTACCCTGGTCTCTAAGAATACCACTCTTACAAGAGCATTTAAAGACCCACTACCAAACTTAAACTTGGATTGTGAAATTGAGACTGGTGCAAAAACCCTTCTTCAGAAGTATTTGGATATACAACTCAACTAGTGACACTGAGGTGGGATCGATACCAGTCTGGGACTCGTCTTGATGCCATCTTCTATTTTTTAAACATACTTTGGATCGTCTATACCAGCTTGGTTATATCTTAATTATGTAATCGCTTAAAGATGGAATAATTGTGTATGATTCCGAGTTGTGTTTGGTAGTGGGTCTTAGTTGCTCTTGTACTTTCCCATATTCATGCGCTAGTAGCCAGTGATAGAGTTAGCTAGCTCTCGCCTTAGACTAAGTTTCTTGTTACAGGAATTATCCCAGACTACTAGCAGAGGGGTGTTTCACAAAGACTAAGATCGGCTGTAAGTTAGACTTAACTATGGCAGGCCGTTCATGCCACTGGTTGCTCTCACCATTATGATCTTTAGATAATATTTTTTCCTTCAATAATGAATTATCAAAAAATGTAAATTCTGTAGATTTGTATGTCCCTTGAGAGACCAATGCCAGTAAATGGTGAGAGCAAGCAGTGGCATGAACGGCCTGCCATAGTTTAGTCCAACTTAAAGTTGATCTTAGTTTTTGTGAAACACCCCTTAGATCTGTATGAAGCTGAGGCAGTCCAACTAGACAAGACTTGAAAGAGAATCACTAACCTGAAACCCACTACCAAGCATAAGCTTTATGCCCTTTTTATGTATGGTTATTTTGCTATTAAAGATAAGGTTGAATACTGGGGGGTGTTTTACAAAGCCCTTTTTCAATGAAAAGTGAGAAAAATCAGTGAAAAATCTGCTAATGACCAATCAGCAGCAAGGATTTCACTAGATTACAACAAAAACTGTCATTTGTCACTAATGACAAGTTTTGTGAAACACCCAATGGCACCTGGTCACATGAACGCATTTTGAAAGAAAAACTTTTTGCAGCACATTCGAAAAGTTTAATTGTGTGGTACATCAGAAATATTGTACATTTTGAGGTTGTGGAATAATACAAAATGATAGAAAAAGGACTAAAATTTGCTGAAATTTGCATATAGTGAAGAGTGCATGCTCACAGAAATGGAATATAATCCTTTGAGGCATGTACGTTTGGTCCACACTTATAGGCTATTTCTAGTCATTTTTTTAAATAACTACTTTGAGGGTAGTCTCTTTCATTTGGCAATGATCCAATAATATTCTTCTACAAAAGAATTCATGGAAGCTCAGAATTCTTTTTCATCTGTATTAGAACTCAGCCATCTCTTTAGAAAAAAATGTTACATTCAATTATGTATGTGTGCAAATATAGAATAGGAGCAAAAAGTATATTTGGCAAAATGAGAGTGTATCATTGTATTGTTGTGCTATGTGCTGCTTTATTTCTACATGCATTGTTACTTGACAAAAACTTGAAGTGCAAGAGTTGTAAAGTATTAACAGTGTTCAGAATAACTTCAGATGTATTCCCCTTGTACTGCCATTGTTGAGGGCTAACATTGTATGGTCAGTGCTAATTTAGTATTTGAGTTGTTATTAGTGGTAGAAATGGTGAAAATTAGGACCTTTTTTGTGATTTTTACAACTTTTAGCTATGTTCAAGAGTATTTGCTCTAAGATTGAATTTGGGGTCAGCAGTGTTTGTAGTAGTGTGTCTTTTAATCAGGTGATATATTGGTTTTTATACAAAGAACAATAGAACTGAAAAATTATTGGTATTTAATGATATTGTATCTAGCTTGTGAGGTAGGTATAGTGTTTAATCTATTTTAATTGTATACTTGAACGAAATTATCACGAATATTTTGTCATTTGAGAAATTTGTAAAGTAAAATAAAGTAATATATTACATTTTTTTAACTTACCATTCCATTCAGTAATTACTGAAATAATGTAATGAAAAAACGAAGACTTTGAATTGTTGAAAAGATAAAGAATATGTTGATGTGCTAGTACACTGAAGATCTTTAAATGATACCTTATTTGTTATAATTTTTTTCAGTCAGTCGTGGAATGTGCATTGCATTAAAATAAGGGACAAGGTCAAAAGTGAAAAGTTGCAAAATGCACTGCTCTTGTTCGGCTTTTGCATTCTTCTTTCCTTGAAGAGTGTACATGTACATGTAGGGCTGCCTTGTAGTGCGCTGCATAAACAAAACCAGTGCTAACCAGTGCAGTTTGCAACTTTTCACTTTTGACCCTGCCCCTTATTCTGATGTACTGCTCATTCCATGGCTGCAAAATCATAACAAATAAGGTATCATTTTAAAGAGGAATAAACATACTGTCCAATGATATTAAACAAAGCCATAATCATCCCATGACAAGGGAGATATAATTGATCAAACTTAAGTTTCCAAACTTCTTTTGAGGGGTTTAAAAACACACACACATTCATTTTTGGTAACATTCTTTTGTCTTCCAATAAAAGTGACTATCAACAGTAATTGCTGCTAGCTACATTTATATGAACAATTAATTCATCTGTAAAAGTTTCCTCATAAAATGGATTTATTTTTATTATAATGAATTATTAGAGATAGCAAATATCTTTGATGGTACAGTTCAGGTATTTGTTTAAGGTACATTGTTTGTTTGCTTTGTTTTTGTTTTTGGTCATTACTTTGGTATTTCACCCCATTCCAAATTCATAAACCTGAAGTAAAGACCTAGTATATGTATATCATGGCCAGTTCTGATGCTCTTCCATTATCTAAAGTATGTCTTTGATTTAATTACTTTTGTATAAATTTTTGTTTTTTATTTGATTTGGATTATCCCATTGTACCTGATACTGTAGTATGACATGTTAGGGTACCAGGAGTTGTAGATGTTACATATTCTGTTCTTGGACAGTTAGCTTAAAGCTGATGCACAGTTTTTTGAAGATAGCAATGCAAGGTTGCTGTGCAAGAAGCCATCATCATTATTTATCATTACTTTATAGCATAGTTAATGAATGAAAAGATAACTTTGTATTGCTTCGTCTTAGAAAATATCATCTAGTGAATAGAAACACCACAGATTGTTGAACTACGAGATAAAGCCAATGTTTCTAATTCCACCATACGCATACTGCAGAGACGTACATGTATTTATACTGCCCCTTTAATGTTGTGAAACAAATAGGAAAAGAAGGTTTCTAATTCCACCGTAGGCACGTAGAGACGTATTTATACTGCCCTTTTAACCCTACATTTGCACATATGACTTTCTGCTATAGAACTCTGCCCAATATATACTGTGTTTTTACAAAATTAATACAACTGCACAATAATTAAATCACAACAAATGTTAGCCCATGTTGTGAAACAAATAGAGAAAAAAAAGGATTCTAATTCCACCATGGACACATATACCGGTATGCATACTGCAGAGATGTATTTATACTGCCCTTTTAAACCTGCGATTGCACACATGACTTTCTGCTATAGAACTCTGCCCAGCCATCATTATCAATCAACAGGCTTCCAAGGGATACATGGACTTAGCCCAAACAAATCGGACTGAAATTTGTAAAGAACTTCTATGCAATTTACATTCAACTATTTGCATTAGAAAATATCACAGTAAGATTGATTGAACAACGCACAATGTATTAATATTGCTGACAGTATTCTACAGAATTCAAAATAGAAAATTGTGATACAAACGTGCTCTCAATTTAGAGATACACATAATATAGGTGCACCTGTAGAATATTGATGGTGTGATTATTGACAAGGGAATCGCCCTTCTGTTTGAATTTGGAAAGCTAAATTCTACATCTATATCAAGAGATAACTTTACCTTTTCAGAATAGGAATATATGTATCATTATGAGAGAGCTGCATTCAACAATCACAGCGTAACTTCTTTTTTCTTCTAAAGAGAGTGCAATCTTTTATGTGTGTGTCAAAAAATTGGGTATTGGTTTGATTCAAAGAACACTTGTGTTATGTAGCTGATGCTGGCATTATTTTGATTGATTGATTGATATATTGACTCTACAGCTATACATATTTGGAGGTTGTACATTTGTACAGATTTATGTACAAACAGTACTGGGTATATATAAATAATTTGTTTTAGCTTTATAGGGTTGTTGATATTTTTATGCCTCCGCTACAAAGTAGCCGGAGGCATTATGTTTTCTGGTTGTCCGTCCGTCCGTCCGTCCGTACGTACGTCCGTACGTACGTCCGTACGTCCCGTTCTCGTGATCGCGTTATCTCAAGAACCAATTGATGGATTCCCTCCAAACTTGGATCATGTATGTATCTAACAGAGCCAATGAACTGATTAGATTTTGGGGTCACGAGGTCAAAGGTCAAAGGTCACAGGGCTCATTATGTATACAAAAATAGCTCGTGATCGCGTTATCTCAAGAACCGATCAATGGATTCCTGCCAAACTTGGGTCATGTATGTATCTAACAAAGCCAATGAACTGATTAGATTTTTAGGTCACAAGGTCGAGGGTCAAAGGTCACAGGGCTCATTATGTATACAAAAATAGCTCGTGATCGCGTTATCTCAAGAACCGGTTGATCGATTCCTGCCAAACTTGGGTCATATATGTATCTAACAGATCCAATGAACTGATTAGATGTTTGGGTCACGAGGTCGAAGGTCAAAGGTCACAGGGCTCATTATGTATACAAAAATAGCTCGTGATCGCGTTATCTCAAGAACCGATCGATGGATTCCTGCCAAACTTGGGTCATGTATGTATCTTGCAGAGCCAACTAACTGATTAAATTTTGGGGTCATGAGGTCAAGGTCAAAGGTCACAGGGCTCATTATGTATACAAAAATAGTTTGTGATCGCGTTATCTCAAGAACCGATCGATGGATTCCTGCCAAACTTGGGTCATGTACATTATGTATCGTGCAGAGCCAATTAACTGATTAAATTTTGGGGTCACGAGGGCAAAGGTCACAGGGCTCATTATGTTTGACTATAAATAGCTTGTGAATGCATTATCATTAAAAGCGACAGATTGATTACAATCAAACTTGAATTTTAAAAATTGCTTCTGTTTTGGTTTGTAAAATTGCTCTATGGCGGAGGCATCATTTTTGACTGCGCGCAGTCAAAATTCCATCTAGTTTAATTATGATTTTCACAGTACCAAATGTGATATACACATGTACACTATGGTATCCCTTCGCAAATTTTAAAAAGTCTGACTTTATTTGATTCTTAGATATTTTTTTTATTTTTATCATGCCATGATTAAATGCACCCAGTATATGACATTGAAGTACATTAGTAAATGCAATATAGGATAATGATGATGATAATAATATATGAAAATTGTAAGGTGCCAAATCTACTTGAAATTAAATTCTCAAGATGCACTTGTGAAATGAAACAAAAACAAAAAAAGAGATTGCATAAAAGCATCTGCATAATAAACAATGGAACAGAAGTAAGATATAGAATACTAGAACAAAGTAATGGTATGCCAAATTAGATAGAAAGATAAGTGTTCAGATTATTTTAAACGCTTCAACTGATCTGCTAGTATGAATCTTGCAAGGGAGAGCATTCCTTTCCATAATGTTCAGTCTAGTTTGGATTTAATATTAGTGAATACCCACAAGAAGGCAGATACTGCCATTCATAAACATAACCGTTACGGCCTTCTTGCGGCAGCCAATGAATAAAATCCCTGCCTTACTAGTACCGTACTTGAAAACAAAATAGAGATCATCATCTTTTGTTTGCCACAGTTTAATGAGGAATTCTGTAGTATGAATTTTTAAACATTTTGATGTATAGAATGATATATTATATGTACTTTTAGAATATATCAAATGGATAGTTTATTGTGGGTACCCTTTTTCCTTTATTTACATACAGACATTTAGTTGTGGTTGTAGATTTAGATATGAATAAAAATTGGACAGAATGAATGAAGAGACGAATTTATGTTGAGGCATATCATTATCTATTAGATAACCGAATCATTGAAAGATAGATCCATTTTAGTACTTAAAAGTTTTTAAAAAAAACATGGGAGTAGAGCAACTGGTGAAAGCACCAAGCAGCTTTGTTGAAATTGATGAAATGTAACTTACTCTTAAGGAACTCCTGCATGTGTTTAGAAAACAGTAATTTTTGTACTGCCATGTAGAATGTAGAAAGTAACAACTATAACTATTAATATATATCATATCATACCCTGTTTATGTTCCCTACATTACCTTTTAAAAATGTTTTTTATATTAGTACTTTACACTATTTTGAGAAAGTGTTATTTTCCTCCTGTATAAATTTATATAGATTCTTTTATACCAAAATATATTGTTCAATTGCACCTGTAGGAGAAAGAAATTAAACATAAATTGTTCAACTTTATTGAGATCTTTAAGCAATTTAACTTCCTGTTGTGACCAAACTTCTGATATAGTTTATGATAGTTAGGATAGGTTGTTTCATATTTGCAGAGCTTACATAGTATGGGATATAACCGTGATCATAACAGTAGAATCTTATTGCTCTAGAATTAAAATATCTTATTTGTGATTTGAATTATTCTGTACATGCATGTCGGTATGTACAGTGATATATGTACATTCAAGTGTTGTATGAACATATATTAAAAGCAGTTCTTGAAATTTACTGATTCTGAAATGAGCAATTTGCACTTACATATAGAAGAGGAAATGATCTTAGAACTTGAAGGCATTAAGAATATTGCACTTAATATAAACTTCTTGTATATATACATGTTTATATCTAATTCAATGTGTGAAGAGAATAGAAATATTGGAACCCGGACAAATTGATTTTGATACCGTGTGTGATTCCAAAGTTAGCATCTGTTTTTCTTTTCTTTCTTTTTCCTTCTTTTTTTGGAAACATTTTTGAAACATTTGACACATCTCAATGACTGAAATTCAAGCAAGTAGGCAGATTGTAATGAGATTCTGGGACAGTAACTATACAAGGCGGTGTCACACAGAGGTCAAAAATCTGGATTTTAGTTATCCAGATTTTAGTTTTCATCTTAGTTGCTGTCTGTCATCAATTATCTCATTAAAAATCCTCTAACGAGCAAGAAAATTCTCCCTTGAAAGGATATTTCAAGGGATTTTTCTGTGTGACACCGCCTATAATGAAGCAAAGCACAGTAGACTATGTAGCATTAAACGCACAAGAATCATATCAAGAGGACAAATAGAACTTTTAGCATTGCTTTATTTTCCATCACAAATACGGTACATCTCTTGTGCACTGATGAATCTGACATATTTACTCAATTAGAATACAAACTTATACACTTTTATCATTATTTAGATTATGTAAAAGCACAAAAAGAAACAAAATTGTGACTTAAGTGAACTGTGTGTTGAAAATGTAAAGGTGCTGCCTGAACATCTATGGATTCAAGATTGTGAAAGTGTATTCTACAAGCCATATATACATGTAGGTCATTATGAATTGCATGCAAAATATGAATATTATATTATATCAATATATTATATATATCCTCCTCTCCAGCTAATGTGTGCATGTATAAATTCAGCCATCATGTGTAAAAGTATTGATTAAAATCAATGAAATCGACTGAGATAAATTGGCAGTGATATTTTATTCCAGTGCATATATGGAGTTGTTTTAATAAGGAGTAGTAGTATTAGTAGTAGTAGTAGTAGATGTAGTAGTAGTAGTAGCAGCAGTGGCAGTAGCAGTACATGTAGTAGATGTTAGTAGTTTGTGGTTGTCTATATCAATCAGAAAATTGAAGCTCACTGACAATATCCTATCCAATTTAACTCTGTGTGTGCCACACAAATATTAAAATCTCCATGTGCCATATTGTATTTATCATGGGATAGATGTACAAAAACTTCAAGAATGTGTAACTGTTTCCATAGCAATACCAATGTTAAAAGGGTTTTAATGTAGCTAATCAAGAACGGAAGTGGGTAATTTTTGCAAAAGAGAGAGAGAGAGAGAGAGGGGAAGAGATTGGGGGAGAGAGAGAGAGAGATGGAGGTATAGTATATGTAATAAACAATGGGATAACATCAGTGCCATCAGTGTCACTTTAAAGAAACTGCCCATATCTAACTGTATTTTGTTAGATTCTCTTTGCATTCACATTGTTCTGATTATGCCGAAAACCAACTTCATAACGTTCCCCCAAAATCATATTCATACATTTTATGCATCATATTTAGTTTAGTACTGTACATGTAAATAGATGATATGCCTTTTCTGTTTACATTATAAAGAAACGGGTAAGAATCTTTGTGTGTTTGTTTTTAATGAATTGGAAGGGGAAAAATACAGCATTTGTATCTCGTTCATGTACTGTATACAGGCAATATGCCTTTCCTTTTTACATTAGAAATGTAACTTGTAACAGTGTTTGCCAAATGGATATTTTTTAAATAAAATTTCAATCATATATATTTCACTGTGACTAATTAAAAATATAATTTGGGAGGATGAATAAATATAGTTCTACTAAAAACTCTTTTCACTGGGTGTGTAGCATATGCAAAATCCTCTCTAGCGCCATCTCATGTCGGCTGTAACTAGCTGTTGGTTAATTCTCCCATCTAGTCCTCTTTCTGCGCGGTGGGTATTAGGTATTGGGTCACGCACTGTTGGCAAGTTGACCATGAGATGGTGCTGGGTAATAAACAGTATACAATAGGCTGGAAAGGTTATCAAGTCTGGGGGGTGTTTCATAAAGCTGTTTGTAAAGTTATGCATGACTTTACAAATGACTTAAATATGAAAAGCCAAATGGGATGCTCAATCATTTTTAACTGCATCAACTAAAGTTCAACTGTGCAAATGTAGATTTTATTTTATGCCATAATTTGTTTGAGGTTATTGGAAATATAGTGACTGTCTTACTTTGTTAAAATATCAGGAAAAACTTTGGGCATCCTATCTGGCACTTCATATTCAAGTCGTTCGTAAAGTCATGCGTAACTTTACGAACAGCTTAATGAAACACCCCTACCAGTATCGCTTTACATGTAACATCACCCTACTTTGAATTATTTATGTTTGTGACATACAGGGACCCACGATGTTCATCTGTTGGAGAGTATGAGCGAGATGGAGAAACATCGACAGAGCAGAATACATGAATTGATTCAAACCGAACAGGCCTATGTAGATGACATGCAGCTAGCAGTTGAGGTAGGTTATTAACATTATCATCAATGGTGGGACTCGCACACAGAAGATTCAAAGATTGATTTTTGTTATGCAATCAGAATCTCACTAAAACTGCAAATTGTTTTTTTAATAAGTTGAGTTGAGAAGTGAGATTTCTCCCAAATATGAATACGGTATACAGTGCGACCCAGAAAAAACGAAACCGAGAATTATTGATGTTTTATCATAACCATGCATGAAGTCTTTTGTCTACGGCTGATTGTCAACGAAACGGAGTTAAGTCTTTTGTTAATTCCCTTTGTTGCTACGGAAGGCAGCCAGTGAAAACGAATTTGTTTAATAAAATTATGAAATTGCAAACATAACTTTGTTATTCCTAGCTCATTTTTCCTGATTGAGGTGTCATATGAAAGGGCAGAAACTCAACTTTCTGGAAATGTAATTTTCTCTTTGGAATTCAGATACTGTCTGCCAAATGACTTTTTGGTTTCTTCTCTTCAAATTGATTTTAATCACTCATGCGTGAAATATGCATTATATGAGTTGCTTAAAATGAAAGAGGAGGATTTAAGCTTTACAAATATGTGATGAATCGATGTGTGAATTAGCTCCAAGACATGAATTCTTTGTTTTATAAAGCGGGGCAGCATTATGAATATAAAGTCGAGTTATAAACAAACACCTGATCAAAATTCCAAGAATTACACAGACTTGGGGACCGCCATTCACTTTGAATGAAATTACTGTAGATTGTAGCACTGCCCAACAGTGCAATTTCCCAGTGTGCACCAGAGATGCACGTACCTCAGTTGTGCATTATCACTTTAGGGCCGTGGATTATCACTTTTTTGTACGGTAGGCGTGGTAAGACAGAATGATGCATGGTCACATACTATGTTCATATATGAATACAGTCAAACCTGCTTTAGTGACCACCTGTTACAAAGACCACATTTTTTGTTTCCTTGAAAAATGTACTAAAGGAACCTGTCTAGACAAAGACCACCTGTCTACGAAGACAACTTTTTGTGTGTTTCCCTTGGACGGTCGCTATAGACAGGTTTGACTGTATATCTATCAAATTATGTGGGCAGCTACAATTATTAGCAAGTATTGTGTACATATATATGACCCCCTCCTCATCCACCAGTGTCCCCACCCCCCCCCCCCCCCCCCTCCCTTCTCCTCCAGTATAAGCAATGACCTCTTGATCAATAATACTCGCCCCAATTGTTTCTATTTTTGTTTGATTTCAGGTGTTCCAGAAACCCATGTTAGAATCTCAGATAATGACCCCTCAGGAGATGGCTGCCGTCTTCGTCAATTGGAAGGAACTCATTCAGTGCAATACAAAACTACTCAAGTATGTCACTCATTATTGTTCTTCTTTCTGTGTCTCTGCCACCCTGTCCCTCTTTATCACTTTCTGGTGATCTTTTACCCCACTCTCCATCTATCCCTCTTTCTCTCCCAATCTCTACCCACTCTCTCCCTCTATCTATCTCTCTTTCTCTCCCAATCTCTACACACTCTCTTCTCTCTCTCTCTCTATCTCTGTCTCTCCCCTCTCCCTCTTTCTCTCCTCACTCCCTCTTTCTCTCCCAATCTCTACACACTCTCTCCTCTCACTCTCTCTCTCTCTCTCTCTATCTCTGTCTCTCTCTCCTCTTTCCTCTTTCCATCTTTCAATCTCTCTCTCTACACACACTCTCTTCCACTAAAGGTACTAAAAATAAGATACAATGTTGTCTAGTTCTTTTAAGCCTACGTGTAGCCTCAAAACTGTTGGGAGCCTGGTGGATGTTGCAACTAAATGTAAATGTTTGATCGTCTGTGTTTGAGGTTAAAAAAACATTAAAGGCATCGTTTAACAATGTTCAATCTGAGATGCACGGCTGTACGTGTTATCAGTGTCTGTAAAATGGTATAATATTGAAGCCCTAAAAAAATCGCACTTTAAAATGATCAAGAGGTACCTCAAAAAAGTAAAAAACTTTGAGTGACCAGTTTTACCATACTCATTTTCCCCAATAGACTGTAGTGTTGTGAAAACCGTTTGGTAAATGCAAAATTTGGTTTTGATTTCCAATCATAAATATCTTGATAATACAATACAATGAACATTTAGGGCGCCATTCCCATAAGGCTCAGAGCGCTAACAATCAGACAGGCGATCGGCTTGTAAAAGTCATGCGCGCGGTTCCTGACTGACCTAAAGATTTATAATTATCATTGCAGCATGAGCTAAATCTAGGGTTTTGTTTCAGAATCTGAGACAAAGTTACCGGATTCCTTTAAACAAGATACATCTTTAAAAACTTTCCTTCATATACATGTATGCTTATGACAATGCAAAGGGGAAGTCCACCCTGATATTATTATTATATACAGAAAAATGAGAGGAGCAGGTCAGTTGTAGATAGAAGGGCAGGTGTAGATTTACTTGATAAGGTCAAAGGTGAATTACAGTAAACCTGTTCCCTTTCCACTGGCTGCATTTCTGTAATATCTAGTTTTCACAAATGTGTGTTTTTTAACTTAATAAGTTGTTCTCTCTCTGTGTCTCTAGAGCTCTAAGGGTGAGGAAGAAGATGAGTGGTGAGAACCAACCCGTCCATATGATAGGAGATATCTTGTGTGAACAGGTCAGTAGCATACTTTATCCATATATAGTTGCAAACTTTATTGCAAAACTTGGTAAGGGTATGAATACTTTAGTTGATTAACTTAACCTGTTTAAGGTGTACAAGTTCTCTGAAAAAAAATCATGATTACAGAATAGGTTGCCTGATCGATTCCCATAAAATCACACAGTTGCGTAATGAATGCCCCCATTTCTTCATTGTCTTTGTTTTCAAAGTGAGAGCAGTCATGGGTTTTTCACACAGCTTTTTCAATTCAAGTGAACATTTATTTCTTCCATTCAATTTGACGACATATTTGACATCTGTTCATACAATACAATTTATACGTAGGAACATATATATAATTAAAGAACTTGTATTACAAGGAAGAAGGCGCTAATCCTGATAAGCATAGCTTGTAATGGGTACGCCTTAATACACAAATACATAATATACATTATAAATAGAAGAAAGAAAGAAAGGGATAGGCAAGGAGGAGAAGAGGATAGAGAGCTTGGAGAAAGAGAAAAGAAGAGGACTGCAACATAGTATCAAAACGCTCTACCCAAAATTGATGATCTTGGTTTCATTTACCTCGGAAAAGAATTTTCTACCCAATAATTTTTTTTTTAATTACATTACCCCCATTGGCAAATGTCGGTCATCTTTTAGTCAGTGTGATGTGACTGAGGTGTTATGCCAGTTCAGGTCTATTTTCATTTTTATTAAAATCTGAATCTGAATCATATTATTTTCTTCCTTTTCAAACAATTTGAAAACAGCTCCCTCGCATGACGCCGTACATCCGTTTCTGCAGCTGTCAGCTGAGTGCGTCCAGTATGCTTTCAAAGAAGATTGAAAGTGACCCAGACTTCAAAGAGCATGTCAAGGTATGAATGATTAGTTTAATTCATTTCAATTCAAATTATTTTTACGCATTTCAGTTTATTTTGCACAAACAAAAGCAAGATGAACATACATGTACAAACGAAGGGTTTAATTCAGATCCTGTACAAGACCTGCAATTTTCCCAAAACATTGTTATGAGTAGCATATGATCATTTTTTAATGAGTCCTGCCTTTATTGTGCTGGCCTTGTTTCACACTTTCTTGATGTTTCTATATCTTTCAGAAACTAGCCACGGACACCCGGACTAAAGGTATGCCAGTGAGCAGTTACCTGATCAAACCAATGCAGCGTATTACAAGATATCCGCTTCTTACGCAGAAGGTGAGAACGAATATCATTTATTTGTCATGTATCTGGGTTATTCCATGAAGTTGGGGCAAGAAAATATGATGATGTTCATGTAATTTTGGTATGAGATCTTCTTCTGCACAAGGAAGATTTTTATGCAATGAAGGTCTGCTTCTCTTCTAAATCTTTCTTAAAGGGATTGGGTATCTTTGTCTCAGATTCTAAACAAAATCCTGGATTTAGCTCATGCTGCAATCATAATTATAAACCTTTAGGTCAGTCAGGAAGTCCATGAAGTTTACAAGCCGTTCGCCTGTCTGATTATCAAGATATTTATGATTGGAATTCAAAATTTAAAAAAAAGTTTTCCCCAACAGTTTTCATAACACTACAGTCTATTGGGAAAAATAAGTATGGTAAAACCGGACACTCAAAGATCTCAGATTTGGCATTGTTGAACAATGCCTTTATTATGCATTTCTTTTTTACCAGCGTTACATGGCCATGACATATATACAAGTAACCAGTACCAGTACCATTAATCAGTAACTGGTAATCAATAACCTGTACCAACAACCAGTAATCAGTCCCAGTGATTCTAATAAGCGCTATATAAAAACTGAGTATTATTATTATTATTATTATTATTATTACCAACAAATAGTAACCAGTACCAACCAGTCATCAGTAACCATTACCAGTAACTAGTACCAATACCAGTTTATTCTTCTTTCCCATCAAGATTCTGAAATACACACCAGAGATGCATGCCGACTACGCCAACATCAAGACGGCGTGTGAGAAAGCAGAGGAGTTATGTCAACAGGTCAATGAGGGAGTTAGAGAGAAGGAGAACTCAGACAGACTGGAATGGCTGCAGAATCACGTAGACTGCACTGGACTAGCAGAGGTAAGATAGGCTATATCATGGGCCGTTTGCAAAAAAAGTAGCCGTATAGATCATCGGCCGTATGAATAAAAAGTAGCAATTGCTTGTGCACGCCTTTTGCTTGAATCCACAAGCACAAGTACTTGCTTCAAAAACATATGCATGAAGTGAATCTTTTGTCCATTCTTAACCCCTTGCCTACGGGAACCGTGTGGTCCCTGTATGAAGCCTATGGGACTTTTGACAATGCAGTAGTCGACAGGTTAAAAGCATTTGCTTCTTTTTTTTTCTAGCTCCATCATGCAAGGTTGAGCTCTTGCTTCACGTTTTAGCATCATGTTCATGCTCGTAAGAGAAAAAACGAAGGAGTAGAATAAATGGAGAAGAAATTGCTACTGAGGCCTATCAGAAATTTAAACCTGAGCATGATGAAAAATGGGGAGGATGTCTGACACCTGTGGTAGGGTTCCCATGTATGTATGATGGGTGATTGATAAATTATAAGTTAATGGATTGTTTAGTTGATTGATACTATGTAGATTATTTGATTAATTCACCTGTATTTTTTTTATTTGCATCTTTCCAGGAACTGATTTTCAACTCACTCACTAACTGCCTAGGCCCAAGGAAGTATCTCCACTCAGGGAAACTCAATAAGGTAAAATAACCAATTCAGTTAATTTTGTAGACATTATTGACAACCTCTGATATGGTATATATTATATCCTGCATCCAAAAATGTATTGGTTTTTTATTGGTTTAGAGCTCTTCACATGACCAGAAAAATTTCAACCAATTTAAGGTTGCTCTAAAAAAGTACTATTTAGGAGTTGAAAATTCAGTGAGCGTTCAGGATTTGAAATGTCACCAGCGGGGCAACTCTTGCGGTGAATCTATGCTGAGCCGCAATCTATTTAACTGCTGGTATTATATCCTGCATCCCCCAAAACGTTAGGATGAGTTCGGGTAAGATTGGAAAACCTGTTTGAAACCTCAAGACAGGAGCAAATATAAAAATGACTTATTATAAATTTTGATGTAGAATATTAAAAAAATATTCTACATTCTTTTCTGGACTCCAATAGTACTATTGGAGTCACCTCTCGCCCATAGTTTTAACCAGAATCTCTCAAGACAGTGTATATTTAATATATACTACCGGGTATTTAATTTTCAATTTTCATATTTACTTTCCTTTTGTCTCACCATTTTTCATTCTGTGTATTCTTTATTTTGCTTCCTTCCCATGGATATATGTCTTGCTCTCTTTCTCTTTTCCTCATTTTTATGTCTTTGTTTCCTCTCTCTCTCTCTCTCCTCTCTCTCTCTCTCCTCTCTCTCTCTCTCTCTCTCTCTCCTTTTTTCTCTCTCTCTCTCTCTCTCACTCTCTATGTGCAGGCAAAGAGTAACAAGGAGCTGTTTGTCTTTCTCTTCAACGACTTCCTCCTCTTCACCCAACCCATCAAGTCTGGTCTGCCTATGCCTTTCACAACGACTGATAACAAGAACGTCATGGAATACAAGATGTACAAGCATGTAAGTCTGAAAAAACTTTTTATTCACCTCCTTCATGATTATATTGTATTCAATGACAAACCTATGAATGTATATAAAAAGTACAAATATTTGAATTGATAATTTCCTTTCATTCACACTTTTAAGAGTATCACAAGAATATCGTTGAATACAAGATATACAAACGTGGGAGGAGAGGGAAGGGGGAAAAGGGGGAGTCAGAGGGGAAGGAAGGGGAGAGCGAGGAGAGGGGGAAGAAGGAATGGGAGAAGGGAGGAGAGTTACAGAAGAGGAAAGTGGGGGGAGAAGGGGGGAGTGGGAGAGTGGGAGAAGAGGAGTGGGAGAAGAGGGGAGTTGTTGGAGTGAGAGGGCAGTAGGGGAGCATGGGAGGAGAGTTCGAAGTGGGGAGTGCGAGGAGAGTGCAGTGAGAGGGGAGGGGAATACGATTGGAGAGGGGAGTGGGAGAAGGGGGAAATGGAGACGAGTTGATGTGAGATGGGAGACGAGAAGAGTTGGTGCAAGAAGAGAGGAGTAGGTGCAAGAGGAGAGGGGAGGGGATTTCGAGTGGGAGGAGAGGGCAGGGCAGTGCAGGGCAGTGGGAGGAGAGGGCAGTGAGGGGAGGGGGGAGTGAGGGGAGGGGGGAGTGAGAGGAGAAGAAGGGAGAGTGAGTAGTGGGAGGATGGGAGAGCAATGGGAGTGCGGGGACAGGGAAGAGGGGAGTTGGAGAAAAGGGGCAGTGAGGGGAGTGAGAGGAGAGTGGAAAAGGGGGAGTTGGAGTAGAGCGGAGTGGGAGGGGAGGGCAGTGGGAAGAGAGGGGAGAGAGGGATTTTCCCTCCCTTTCTCTCCTTATGTATCCATCCACTTCTATCCCCTGCACTCTTTTCTCATATTTTTCATTTTAATTCTGTCATTATGAAATAATATGCATCCTCAAATCTTTATAATATGACATAAGCAATCATACAAGAATCTACATCATAATGCTGTCAGCAATAAAAGTGACTCAGTATATCCAATGTACACACATATCTCTGATGCTTTTCATGTTCAGTGAATATGATGACACAGAACAATGTTATGGTATCTCACATTTTAAATTGTCCTTCAGTGTGCTGATGAAATTCAAAGACAGGTGTCCAATCATCTCTCACTCTTTTGCTGGCAGTGATGACATACAATAAAACCAGGCATTCCTACATCAGAGACAGCATTCTCCACCACTCTTCGTGTCCTAACATTTCATTGGATTGGTTACCATGGTGATGTGAAGATCATCAGCTGCCTTTGATGCGGGGGATGTCCTTGCCATCGATGACCGGGATCACCTTGAAGGACTGGAAGTATTCCAGGATCTTCTTGGTGTCTTCCAGGTCCAGCTAGAAGTCTTGGGCTAACCTCTCTGCATGGAACTCCAGGGGGTGTTTCACAAAGATTCTAAGTTGGACTTATTATGGAGAGCCATTTGTGGCCTTATAATGAAATATATTCAAAAGCGAAAATTCAAGTATTTTAGACTTTTCATAAATTCCACATCAATAACATGAAATCTCCCATGATAATAAAAAAATAAGAATGACATGAATCAATATGTTATGCCTTTAAAAAAAAAATTCAAGGATGCTAACGGCTTTCCATAATTGTTAAGTTCAACTTAGGTTCTTTGTGAAACACCCCCCTGAAAAAGAAATATAATGATAGGAGAAATGCCTTGCCCCCGTCAGTGACAGGGCTCACCACCATCATGGCCACCCAATTTAGTTTCTTCTTCTATCTCTTTACAGCCTCTATTCTTGAATGAAGTGGAGCTGAAGATTCCCAGTGATGCAGCAGCAGATGACTTTATCTTTCACATCAATCACATAGACAAGGTCTATGCTCTGAGATCAGAGAGTAACAACGACAGGTACAGTACATGGGACTTCATGTCCCTTTTTGTAATCCTTACGTTCAGTATTCAATCTTTTCCATAGTGTTTTTTCATTTGTTTGTTTCCGAAGTTGTTGTTGGAAGGGGGGAGGGGGCTATGACAGAAAGATGAAGCTATATCATACTCACCTTAAATATACAGTCTGTGTGGAGCCGGAATGGCATTAAACTCATACAATTTTACACAGAGTTAACACCCTTCTGTATATACTGCTGTATACTGATCATGGTCAGAATCAACTTCAGAACTTACCATTAGATGTGTAGCAATGTATTCGGGAGGCCGATAAAGCTTTGTTCAGCCATGTAGGAGAAGTTTTTTGTTCTTTTTTCGTGTGGTTAGGGTGGAGGATTTTCATGGAAAGTGTGTCTTCAATTGTCCTCATATTTGAAGTACATGTATGACAAGTTAACAGCTAAAGATTGTAGACCGCAACCTCATGCCACATGTTTGTATAGTCCCATATTCACAGCTCTGTGTACAGTGCATGTGATTTTTAGCAAGACTGAGCCAATTTCCTAATATTTTGATGATTCCTAAACCTCATTTTATACACCAATACTTACGTGCTACATGATCAGCCTTTTCCAAATTCTTCCAGACAGTTTCTTTCACGTTGCAATTGCGGAACTCAACTTTATCTCGAAACGGCCTATAATTTGTTTTCTTTCTCTTTACAGGAACCGCTGGAAGGACAGGATAGAAAAAGCTTCCAAACACTACATTGAAACTGAGAAGAAGAAAAGAGAAAAACTTCAAAGGGGTGAGAGATTTTCCCAGTGTCCAAGAAATGGGTAGATAAAGATGGAACTGAAATAGTTATTTGATTGGAGGGAACACAAAAGATACAAAGCCATATGATTGTGTTTCCCTGTTGATGAGGAACAAGGAATATTTCATAATTTTGTTACAGTTTTCTGGTCCAAATTTCTATTTCAATCAGTATAACACTCGAGAATTCCCATTTACTACACAATCACTGTTAATGTCAATCACCTTCAATTCAATTATTCCACATATGCAAAACATATGAACATTGTATATAAATGAACACAAATAAATGATGGAGGAAAAATAAATTTCATGTTGAAGGGTTCGTTTTAAGAACATTAGCAGGGGTGGTAAAAAATGAAAAGGTTAAAATTCCAATACTAATTTAGTATGAAAATGGCTTTTAGTGGGACACTGCTAATGTTTAAAGTTCTACAGAATTTGATGTTGGCTGCAAAAGGGACATAGTATCTTTAACAGTATCTATAAAATTTGCATTTTACTGCAAGTACTCATGTGTGATCATATCCTTACCCCTACAGCTCGGTCTCAGAGGAGTAAAGGTGTAGGACGTCTCATGGTTGTCATCATAGAGGGATACGACTTAAAACCGTCCAATTCAGTCACAGGTATGAACACATCTATGATTCCCATAACTTTCTACCTTCGTAACGTACCCTGCACTCACATGATTGAAATTTGAGCAATTTTAGCAACTTTTGAAACTGTTGATGTGAGCAACTTTAATTAAAAAAGCTTTGACAAACACAAAACAAAATATTCTGTTTCTCATTCCCTAGATCTACATGTTCATTTTTCTGGATTTACATAGCGCTTAATACAGAATACCGTCTTGAAGCGCTTTTCAAACATTATGAGGAATATAATGCATTCATGAAGCTCATTTTCCATGTTTGTGTACTTTAATTTGCACTCTACTAGACAAAAATGAAATTTGAGTTTGAAATTACTGTGTGTGGATGGCAAAGGCTTCCTGCTTGTAGAGATAATCAAGAAATGCCTTTCCTTGACTCACGTCACCACTCAAAAGTTCAAAACTATATTTTCTGAACATAGCTACAGACAAACCTGTCTATAGCGACCTCCCAAGGGAAACACAAAAAGTCGTCTTTGTAGACAGGTGGTCTCTGTAGACAGGTTCCTTTTAATGTTTCAATGGAAACAAAAAGTGTGATCTCTGTAGACAGGTGGTCGCTAAAGCAGGTTTGACTGTATATTTGCTGAACGTAGCTACGTCACTTGTGTCTCCCGTCTGTCCAGGTCGCGCTGACCCCTACTGTGAGGTCAGCATGGGGTCACAGGAACACAAGACCAAGGTGGTACCTGACAACCTTCACCCGATCTGGGATTCCTCCATGCAGTTCATAGTGAGAGATCTGGAGCAGGACGTTCTCTGTATTACCGTCTATGATAGGGACTTCTTCTCCCCCAACGGTAAGAATTAAAGGCAACGTTTAACATTGTTAAATCTGAGATGCATGGCCCTACGTGTTATCAGTGTTTGTGATATGGTGTAATATTGAAGCCCGAAAAAAATTGTGCTTCAAAATTATCATGAAGTGTCTCAAAAAAGTAAAAAAATCTTTGAGACTGTAGTGTTGTGAAAACTGTTTGGCAAACGCAAAATTTGGATTTGATTTCCAATCATAAATATCTTCATAATCAGACAGGCGATCGGCTTGTAAAAGTCATGGGGTTTCTGACTGACCTAAAGGTTTATAATTACCATTGCAGCATGAGCTAAATCCAGGATTTTGTTTCAGAATCTGAGACAAACTTACCGGATCCCTTTAAAGCCCCACTGCACTACTTATAGCTACTTGCGTCCTCTATACAGCCAACAATGCCTAAGCGGTACTACCTGTTAATCCCCCATGGTCCCCTTTTTCTCATGTTAATTGAGAGCTGATTTGATGAGATAACCACCTACCAGTGACCTTGCAGGGAGGTCTAATCCCTCAATGCCTAACTAGTGCAGAGGAGCTTTAACCCCAGTTGTATTGGGTTGATTATGCATCATTTACATGTATTTAAAATATGGGTATGCCCCTTGCATTACCAAGTATTGATCATTTTATTATTGAATTATGAATGCAACTTGAAGTCATAAATATGTACAGTTATTCTGCATAACTCAAAATTTGTGCAAAATTGCACAAGTCAAAAGTCAAAGTTTCCCCCAAGTTATTTTTAAAAGTTTTGACCATGTTATGCGCAAACGTGTGATGTCAAATTTTGCACAAGTCGCACTATTTTGTTTGTGGTTCCAACATAATATCATTAAAGGATTATCATGTAGCTACTGTTATACTGTAATGTGCAGCCTTTTCCTAGGTAGCATATGTTTGTGCCAATCAGCATTCAAGGCAAATAGAAGGTACCGGTACATATAAAGGTCAGTGATAAAATTAAGCATACCAGAAAATGGAAATTTATTTGTTATTGGTTTTCCTTTTTTTTTCTCTCTGCCATCAGATTTCTTGGGAAGGACTGAGGTGAGAGTAGCGGACATCCTGAAAGAGACCCAGGGAAGGGGACCAATGACCAAGAGCCTCTTACTCCATGAGGTGTCGACGGGTGAGGTCAAGGTCAAATTGACCCTTCACCTCTTTGACCAGTCGTGACCTTTGACATCAGCCGGGGAAAATATCCATGTTAGCCTACCATGAAAGTTCAGATGATCATCTGCCTTAGACTTTACTGAAAATGTTAACTCTCTAAAGGGAAATCGTGCATTATATCAAACTTTTGTTGTTGATATTTCATTTTTTTTGTTTAAAGTTGTGACCTTTAGCATCAGTCTGGGACAATGCTAGCCTACAATGAAAGGTCGGATGATCATCTGCCTTATACTTTACTGAGAATGTTAACTCTCTATTAGGAAAATTGCCTATTATAGGGCAGGTCCAAGCTATTTGGATTGTGACGTACGGGACATTCAGAGACTTTAAACAAGAAATAACAACAGATGAAATTATTTATATGGCTATCTTTTGGTATGAGTCTGTGGCTATTATGGGCTAGTTCATTTGTGGAAAGTTTTAGTTCTGACTAATTTTTTAATTAATTGTTAATGTAATTAATGTGCAGCGTGACGTACGGTTCACAGCGTCCCGTACGTCACAATCCAAATAGCTTGGACCTGCCCTTTATCAAACTTTTGTTGTTGATATTTCATCAGTTTTTTTTAAAGTTGTGACCATTACCATCAGCCTGGGACAATGCTAGCCTACACAAATTAAAGGTCAGATGTTCATCCGCCTTATACTTTACTGAAAATGTTAACTCTCTGAGGGAAAATGTGCAGTTTATCTAGCATTCTTAATTGATACATGTACGTCTTTGATTTTGGTGGCAGAAGCTGCAAACACACTTTAAAATGCATAAACATAGGATCAGCCTTTGCAACGTTTCATATTTTAATCAAATGTTTGAAATCATTGAGTCTTTTGACTGGATAGTGCCATGAATATTCAATATGATTCTTTGTTCTTTGTTTGCGCTATGCTGCCAAAGAAGAAGAGGTGCTAGACAATTGCTTATTTGAAATTCAAAATTCAAATGTCGAAGGTAAACTGGTAGAACTTGGACAACACTCAGATTGTTCATATACTGTTTCATACATCTTTATGAATATCACTGGTGCATACACATACCAATGATGCTACAGTGAACCTGTATATAAAGACCGCTCAAGGGAGACAAGAAAAGTGATCTTCCTGTACAGGTTCCTTTAGTACATGTTTCAAGGGAAACAAAAAATGTGGTCTTACTTTACAGATGATCACTATCGCAGATCTTACTGTATTACTAAGTTAAGTATTGTGTATTGGCCAAGTAATTTCAATCATGTATATCTTATTCATTTTTGTGAATGTACAAAATGGTGAGAATTTGTTGTTGCTTTTAAAACCAATTCTGTAATATATTGTAATATAAGACTAAAGAATTTTTCTAGTGAAGTGTTTTGTTCTAGGGGGTGATGTGTGGGAGCTTTTGTGTAAGATTGTAGCATTTTAGTAATAAGTGTAAGTGCTGCAAAATGCTGAAAAGTAGACTATTTGCCAGGCCACCAGCCAAACTAACCGGACAGTTTCTTATTATTGGCCAGATCATATGGAGCTGTTTGATTAGTTTTTCTTTCAGTGTTTCATCATATTATAACTGAAATGTTTACTCTTCGGCCCATCCTTGTTCCAGAATTTATAGGACGCAATTATAGGAAATCATAAAAATTTCGTAATTTGTAAGTATATTATCAATTGATGTAAACTTTATTGTCCAAATTTTTGGAAATGCAACTTGTTCTTTTGTCAGGGAAGCTATACAGTATTGACTTGATAGAGATGTGTCTTCATATCCAGTTAAGTGTTCTAAGTATATAGAATATAGTGCTGTCATCAACACCGATTTTCTCTGTTGCTATGTTGCCCCAAACTTTCTCGATGTCAATACTTCGTTTACACAACAAGATCAACAAGGCTTTGGTAACAAATATCAACAGGAAAGTTGGTATACATGTAGTTAGTTTACAACAATCATAGAATACAACTTTACCTAAATTATTACCGGTACATTTTAATCTACATCTCAGTCTAGATCTACCATCTTATATATCTTTATATATCAGGGTCTTGTTTTTGTGTTGTTTTGTCTCCAATTTTTCATTTTGGTTTTGTTTAGTTTTTTGTTGTTGCATTCTTACATTCATACATTCCATTAGTTTCTAACGCTTAATATAGTGGCTTATTTATATGTGATATATGAAATACACTAGATGTTAAAAATATTCATTTACATACATATGCTTATGTAGTCGACCATTACATTCCATAATCAGCTGAACTCTGATGAAGTAGAAACCATAACCATGTCAGTTTACCAGCAAACTGATTTACATTATAGCTTTCTTAGCATAACCAAACAAAATCAAATAAGAAAAAAATATGATTCCAACCTTGGATACATGACCTTATACTTTTTTATTGCTTTAAGAAACCCAAAACCGATTATGGCTTTTTTGCATTTCACCTGCTTTTAATCATAAGCCGTAAGTTTTCAGTTGCTTGTAAACGTTTATATTTCAACTGCTTGTTTTACATAGTAATGTTTACTTACCATCTAAATAGATTAACTCATTGTTTTTTCTATTTTATGAAAACTTATCAATAATTCAATTTCATCTCATTTAAGATGCAATTTAAATGCACATTGCAAATTGCATTACAATCTAACATGTACAGTGTCCCTACAATCAATATTGCCATCAAATAAATAAGTGCTTTGAATTGTTACTCAAGCTATATTAAACATTAATTAATCCATAATATATTGGTAGATAGTGCATTACCTTCAAATTAATCACTTTTTGCACTTCTTGGTTATTTTTTATTATTTAGTCAAGAGTAAGATCCTACATAAGTTTATATTACAGTGGAACAAATGGTAGTTCTCCTTGATCTGTTTACCTATATTGCATATTAAAACTTGTGATAATTACTGTAGTGCCAACTATTTCTTTAATGTTGTGTTATACCACTTCCTACTTATGTATGCCATATTGATTATTCTTTGTTTAATACTTTCTTAAAGTCGCCATGATATCTTGCAGATTGTATACACTAAATATTGTTTAAATGTTTCACAATCTAGATATTCTAATAACCCTTTCATATTTTTTTAGTATTTGATGTACATGTATTTTCTAAGAGGTACTTCTTGAGCAATAGGTTTGTTTTGCAATCTTTGTATTATTATGCTATTCCATATAACTTATAAGTCAGTTTGTTTTATTTTATGTACTTATATATTCCTTGCCTATTCAAAGTAGCTTAAATAAATATAATACTACGTTAGCATGTAGTAAGTAAGATGGGTAATTCACCCACGCAACTATAATTTGTTATATGCCGTTCATTATGAATATATAATTCAGTTAATATTCATGTACTGACTGGCCCTGAGTGGGGTATGATACTATATAGAGTTGTAGAAAAGGACACTGTGGTTACCATAGACTGAATATCAAGGGTAATTTAGGGTCCTTCTACATGAAACAATCTACCTGAAACAATAAGCCAGTCAATATTGCTATTATATATCCATTTTATAGTGTTTAGACTATCATTAGTATCAATAATATCAGGTACAACTAAGTTACCGAATGAGATGATATTGTATTTTACCGGTATTCCCATCTTTTGGACCAGCGTCTATTTGCACGATGGATGCATAGTGAGTAATGCTCTATAGTGAGTAATGCTCTAATGATAATAACCAAATGCAACCATCCAAATCAATGCTTTATCTTTTAATGAAACTTACAACTCTATAAGATATTCCAAACTCTGCTTGGTGCATACGTTTCGTTAAAGAAAGAGGAAAGCTTATTTTATCGAGATGTTAAAGAGGCTTGATGATTTGAAGTGTCTGAACTGGAATGTTATTCTGAATTATCTTATGTTTTCTAAATTGTTATGCAACATCATTATGCTACAAAATAAAATAGATCATTGTGTTTTAAAGCTCCATTGCTGTATCTTATTCCCATTTTATACATGTATGTATGTTCATAGAAAGAAGATGTACCATATAATTGAGATAAAAACGGAATGGAAGTTATTATTCTATTGTCTTATAATGTTGAAAGTATGATATGAAGTCGACTACAATATTTAATCTTACCTTCATTTATTCAGTTCAATCGCGCACAATTTTATAGGAAGGAAAAACAATATGGAAAATTATTGCTGTACATGTACACCATGGAATTGGATTCCAATAATTGTTAGAATAATAATTGAAGGTCAACATTTTATATTTGTGAATCCGTAATTTAGCTACTTATTACTTTATTCTCTACAATTCATTCTTCTTCTTTCAATAATCTTACTTTCAGTTGGACGAGGTGTTGTCAATGGTATCAGTATTTTAGTGATTGGTGGAAACTTCTGCGCCCTGTTAACACAAAACTCAGCAATTGATCATACAATTCATTTATGTGATTGATTGCATTAATCACTATCAATCACAAAAATCAATCATATGATCAATTGCCAAAGGTTTGTTTTATATGGGCCCTGATGAATTTCTTTTTGAAATGTCCAAAAATTAAAGTGTTGAGGAAAATTGATTAAATGGCTATGAAATGGTTTTGAAAAGAAATACTTGTTCTATTTTAATTTGTTGTTTCATTAATGTATCATCCATGTATATTGTGTGTAAGATGGATTCTATAATGCTAATTTAAAAACAAGTCGGAAATTACATGTACTCCCATATGCTTAGTGGGCTGGTATATGTATATACCAATACAGAGCTGCCAACCATTCCGTTTTTCCCGGAATTATTCCGTTTTTTAATCCCAATTACGTTTTTTTTTCACAAAATACGTTTTTTTTTTTTTTTTTTTTTTTTTTTTTTTTACATACCGCACGTCAAACAACTGCCCTAATATGTTATTTTGATCACAAATTCAATAGAAAACTAAGGTTGAAACATACTTGAAGAGAAAAGTATTCTCAAAAAGAAGCATTGGAATTGTGTCGCGCGTGGTTGTAAGTTTTGTTTTAATGAATTCCTTTTTTTTGCTTGAAATTCCTTTTTTTTGCCATCATAATTCCTTTTTTTTGCCATCATAATTCCTTTTTTTGGTCGCACAAGGTTGGCAGCTCTGCCAATATATGAGAATAATTATGTTATCTTACAATTCTTTTAAACAGCTGTCTTTGATTCTTGTTTGAGCTCTGAATATCGCAATCCAAATATTGTTCACTGAAAATATACCATTCCGCCCCTCTATACACCTCTCCGTGTCTACGCCCCCCCCCCCCTTCCCTGATATCACTAGCTCTCTTTTCTCTCTCTCTCGCTCTCACTCAAAAAAGACAATGTGAGTAGGCAGGTGTATTTAGTCCTTTTCGTATCGAATAAAGAGAAAATTATTAATGAAGGAGGGGAGATCATTACGATTTTTGCCGTGAAGAAAAGGCTGCGGTCTCCCACGCGTCAGGTCAAGAAGGCGACCTTTCCGATCGTTGGAAATTCCTCCTCTTACACTTGAAAATGAAAGTTGCGAATAATCAGAGTACTAAGTGCGTCATTCAAAAGCAATTTCCGATCATTCAATTTTGTTATCATAGGATGCGAGCTCTTTTCATCTTCTCTAACTTTTAACTCTCTGTGAGAGAACACATATACCTTTTTTAAGATAAAAAAAAAAACGCCAAACAAAATTGCCATTGCTATTACACCTTCGGGATGATCAGATATATATTTCTTTCTTCTTAACAAAATCGGTATTGATGTAATGTAATGTCTATATCTACGTACAGAAACTTCTGAAAAGGAACCATGATTATTGGATAGTGGAAGTGATTTAATGGTTTAAACGTTCCAGTGACGAGTCATTTACAACCCCACACATCAACAAAGGAGTATTTCAAACTTACTATTAATTACCGAAGAGATGTAAGATGTTATTTTAGTCTCGTGAATTTTTCATCAATACCATTTACAGAACTGGAATCATTAAATATCATTATAAAGACACCATGAAGCTTGAAATACACATTTAAACAATCTACGAATAAAAAATTAGTTCCCCCAAGTCACAAATTCGATCGTGCAGGGCCTAGTAATTTGAACTCTGCATTTTGCATTCAGTTTATGTACGATGTTACTCTCACGATGCGCGTCAGCTAGAGCACGCGCGAGACGCTGACGCAAGATTACGTTAGCAAATAACGCCTCATGCGCAACAGGCATCAAACATTATCTTGGTTATCATCACACAAAACGATATTTAGCTTCTCCAGTTTCTCATGGCAATGTTGAATCAAGAAAGCTACGAAGCTTATCCATCATTTCTTTGTCTCTTTTTAACAACTCGCATCTTTTCTTCACCAGGAACGACGGCGCCGATCCGCTTTTACTCGCCGAAGCGTCATTCGAGACGTTCCAACGCCGCGACGGTTCTGCGGCGTATACCTTACAGCTTTTAGGTGTTGCCTTCCTACTACAGGTACTAAGATAAGAAGAACTTTGTACCCTTGACCCTCGACTTTCTTCTGTATTGATGTTGTCCTTGACAGTGGGCCTCGAAATTCTGCGAATGGTTCCATCTTTGTCCATAACAAAGTGTGACGAGTCAAAGTTCATGTCTGAGGTCGAAGGTCGCCGTCGCGGCGGGTCGCCAGGTCGACGGACCAATGATGACCGACGCACTGGGTGAAGTTGGCCGAACGTTGGAACAGCGTTGACTTTCTTATCTAGTGATCTTGTCCATGAGGATTTGCTCTTGTCTCTTGAACTGTTTCTCAGGATATCAAGCACCCGAGATAACCTTTCTGTTTCGGACGTTTCAGGTCTTGATTGTTTATGTTCCTCCGTCTCACTTTTGGTATCACCAACATTGTCCCCTATGTCTGGAGTTTGCTTCGTTGCTACATTCTTATCGTTAACTAGCTTAAGACGTTCCCCCAAATTTTTGGTAGAGTCAGTCTTTTCCTTCTCACTTTGCTTTGATTCATTTCCTGTGCTTTCGCTCTTGTTGTTGTTTTCAGGTATGTGGGAAAGGGCCTTCGACAGACACACTGCCATTATCGCTGACCTGAACTTATTCTTTGCTGTGAATTCGGCGTTCTCGGCCACGACCAACGGCGCCTGGGTAGCGTCCGATTTCCTCCTCTGTTTACGGGGCTGGTTTTGGAATCGTTTCAATTGGATCTTGCGCCAGGACATGACTGGCGCAACCTCGTCATTGTAGATTTCCTCTGGCGTGAACGTGTGCGTCAAGCGATTCTTTTCTATGCGCATCTCGGTCAGGGTGCGCTGGAGGTGCCTGATGTCGGAGTAACGCCTGACGTTCTCCATGTGTTCCTTCTGACGCAGCTCTTCGACCCTGACGCTGAGCTCGTGATCATGCTGACGGTTGACTTCGTGGACCTTCGTCATGCTTGAGAAGAGTTTGGAAATACATTTGTTCTGCTGGACCTTACGCTGTGTTTTTGGTGCTGCAGACATCTTTGTTACATCACCTTCCTCTACGTCATCGCTTGTCATCAGGGTCACAAAATCGGTGCCGCTTGTAGGCTCTTAGGGCTGTAGATGACAACTGCAGGATACACTGGTGTACGCATCATCACTGAAAACATCAAACACATTGATCTGTTCCTCGACATCTATGATGGATAGTTGACGTTGTCAAGTAAAACGCAAGGAAATATGTTGCGATGAAATATACTCCATTGTCAAAAATATTATGTATTCCCGTTCTTTTCAGCGTACAATTTCTTCAATATGTTCAACTAGCTTGATACTGCTACTATAAAAAGCTTAAAGACAGATAGGACACGCTGTTTCGTCCAAACCGTAGGTTTTCTTAAATCTGGTGGCCTACTGGTATTGTCGATTGCCGTAGTAGTCAATTTCACGACCCTCCATCAAAACGAATCCCTTCAATGTTTTCTGTATGAAATGAAAGAAAGTCGAAATGATGTATTATTGATAAAATCGAAATGATGTAATTGATAAAATCGAGGAGCGAAAGGAACATTATATGGCTAATGGGTATTATCAATTAAAAAAGATCGTAGGATAGATTAATACATATATGGAAGGAAGGATGGATCCTCAGGATTTTAGGAAGCTGTATTTTTTTAATATCGCAGTTCTCCTGATTATACAGATAGTCAGAGAGAATGGAGGGAGAGACAAAGGGGGAGAGGGGAGGGAGCTAATGGATAAAATTTCAAGCTGAATATTTTTTGTACTCGATTTTTCAAATCTGCTACAAATGTCATGGAGACCCGTTTAAGTAAACATTCTATAACATAATGCAAGGGGAGATAAGAGATGATAAAAATGCCACTTTCGTTCCTTCCCTAACTCATGAAAGGTTGAAATTCCAGTTGTAAAGATAATATTGTACAACTACGATTTAGATACATTCTTCAAACGTGGATTGATTAAACAATATTGTACTACGGATGATTAGAAAGCAGATGGAGTAGGCCTGTGCTGTCAAACAGTGACGAAATTATTAGAATACCCAAAAATGGACGCGCGGCTGATCTTTGTTGGTTGAAAACAAATCATGATATATCCCCTTGCAGTCTTGCTGGGGTTTTTTGTTCTTAAATTTGCTGAAATGATACTTTGAGGTTGTTTTGGGTTCACAATCAACTATCTTGCTGTAAGGAGGTTCAATGTTAACAAATGGACACGATTGAAATGTCCATTCCCCCTCCCCCCCCCCCCCCAAAAAAAAGATTCAGATCGTATAAAGTGTGTTGTGCTTTACATGTAAGGGTTACCGAGGGGACGAGTATAGACGAGAGGGGACGTGTTTACACAAGAGTGACTTTTCTTTAATAAGGGGAAACACATTCTATCGACTAAATTTTGTTTGATTCTTCTATCCCCAACTTTTTCTGATCGGAGGTCCTATGCACGTTCCTTCTTTTTTGTTAAAGTTTTGATGCTCCTTTCTACAGTGGTCTAAACATTCTCGATAACAACTCAAGTGCACTCGATGTTTTATTATGAAGGGTAAGCATTTAATCGATAAACTTTCTTTATATTTACTGCAAGCACGGCAATGGGGTGATGTCACAATGCGAGGTACTAGATCCCGTTGTTAATCGGATCTGATATTCTTAAGACCAAGAGCCTTGTGGTTTACGACACGCTTCTTGAATTGTAAAGAGCTTCTGTATTTTACAGATGTTGTTCATGCATGAGTTGGACAGGTGTGGAGATATCAAAGTTAGGATCTGACGCTCTCAAGTTACCAAGGGGGAAGTGGTAGATTTATTTTTTACAAATCACAGCCCCCCCCCCCTCTTTTTATAGTAAAATGAATACCTTGACATCGTCGTATTATTACTATTATTATCATCGACGCAATATAACCGGATAAGAAAGGAACTCTCTTCTCATAATAGACTTATGGATGTTTCTTCCTGGTGACCTATACAGTGCGTCCCAGAAAAACGAAACCGATAATTATCGATGTTTTATCATAACTTAATCACAATTACAATCAATAAATGACTCATATTTGTAAAGCTTAGATCCTCCTCTTTCATTTGATGCAACTCATATGATGCATTTTCCACGCATTAGTGATTAAAATTAATTTGAAGAAAGGTTACCAAAAACTCATTTGGAGAACGGTATCTGAATTTCAAAGAGAAAATCATATTTCCAGAAAGTTTATTTTCTGCCCTTTCATATGACACCTCAATCAGGAAAAGTGAGCCAGGAATAACAAACTTCTGTTTGTTTAAAGTAATACTTGCATATCCATGATTTTATTAAATGAATTTGTTTTCACTGGCTGCCTGTCGTAGCAACAACGTTTCGTTGACAATCAACCATGCAAGATAGTCTTTCGTCGTCTTTGTTGTTAGGGTGGACATCCAGTGGAACGGATTCGTTTAATAATTAATGGAAATGCAAGTATTACTTTACACAAACAGAACTTTGTTATTCCTGGCTCATTTTTCCTGATTGAGGCTTTTTCCATGTTTTAAGAGCTTTGTGTGGGATCGAAAGTATCTTGTTGAGATCTAAGGAAGGTACATGTAAGTGGATTCATAACTATATCAGAAATAAAATATAAAAGTTTGAGTTTGTCTGTATAACTTACCACTGATAGTGTAGCTGGATAAAAATGATTCCACAAGTAGCACTGTTTCGCTGGTGTACAGATGAAC